>JAEUCK010009866.1:0-11858 GCA_017311455.1 Otocyon megalotis megalotis
AAATATAAAAAATACATCAAAGACGTATTTTTTTGTCACTCTTCTGCCTTTTAATCCTTTATAGTCAAAGACATATTAAAGTACATTTCACCTGGTTGTGCTGGTAAGATTAAGAAAAAAAACCAAACCAAACATAATACACGGGGTAAGGGGTCGGAGGAGAAAACAGTGTTGAAAACAATACACTTCCCAACATGCTGAACACAGTTCAGAAGAAGCAGCCCAACCTTGTCTGCCAGACGAGTCCTCCGGGTAGTATTTCAGTGAAGAGATTTAGATCCTCAGGGGAGGTTGGGTAGGCTGGCAGAAATGCCTTTTCTTCTCCTTGGGGAATTCTTAAAGCTAATCCTCCAGTTCTTAAAGCCAAAAATGACTTCATAAAGGCGTTTAGGGCACGTCTTTTTCCTGGAGGATCTTAGTGTTCTTATGTAGTATTAGGAAAAAGCTGTGGCGAGTAAGTTATTTATTAGCATGGGAATAACAGTGGAACAAAGTGAAGTGTAGCAAACCATAGACTCTTTTGCTTAAAAATAAAATAAAATTTGCCTCTTGCAATTCCTTACACAAAAGCCTCATCGACCTTTGTGAGGTCTTAAGCATGTCCTTGGGGGATGAAAAAATTTATTCCTCTTGAGTTGTGGTTATAGAACCACTCGGGCTTAGAGAGGTATAATTAAAGCTTTTCAATCACTCGTGTCAGTCAGAGCTGGGCTTCTAGTGGAAATGGATTCTGTACAGAGGGACAGCAGTAACTGGCTAAAGTCTGTGATGTGTTAAACCTATTTTAAGGAGTTGTTAGAAGTTGCTATGATGGAGGATCATAATTGGTCACTTTTGCTCTATCAATCAGCCATGTTTACAGATCACAGACATATATATTTAGAATGTGATTATAAATATATCAATGTATTATGTAGTATATAGTAGTGCTATATTACTCCTTTGAAACCTAGTTTTTTAAATTGCATATAAGTTTGATCATATTTGTTTTTTTTATTGCATATAAGTTAATTATAAAACTGTCTAGGGATCCCTGGGTGGTGCAGCAGTTTGGCGCCTGCCTTTGGCCCAGGGCGCGATCCTGGAGACCCAGGATCGAATCCCACATCGGGCTCCGGTGCATGGAGCCTGCTTCTCCCTCTGCCTGTGTCTCTGCCTCTCTCTCTCTGTGACTATCATAAATAAATTAAAATTTAAAAAAATTTTTAAAAAAGCATTTAAAAAAACTGTCTAATAGACTATTTACAAGGTTTGTAGTATCATGTCTGTGTTACTGAAATTATTTAAAAATCACATTCAGTGATTTTATTTATTTAGAATAATATGTATATCTTTTTTTCCACATTTGGAATCATTTGTTGTATTTATAAAGCTGTTTATTATATATCCACTGAGGGTATCCCAAGAGACAGAATTGAATGAAATTAAGGAAAAGGTAGATAGCTGTTTTAAAAGTATCATATTCTTCTTTCTAAAAATCTACTAATAAAAAAGTCTTCATTTTGTTTTGGCTACAATATTTCCTGATTTCTTTACCTCATCTGGGAAGCAAACATCTTTTTTTTAAAGGCCTCTTTTCTGCTATATTATTACTGTATAGATATATTCACTTATTTATTCATTTTATTCAATTCTTGGGAAGGAAAATTATTCCTCTACCATTCAAGAGTTTCCAGCAGGACTAAGATTTAAATTTACCTGAAACGGATTAACAGGAGAAAAAAGCCAAAATTGTATTGCGTGCACATGGAAGCTTAATAATGAAGATGAGGCCTAAAGAAATAATCACACTAGGCAGTTTTTATGCATTTTAGACAAAGAGACAATAAATCTATGATGAATTGACAGGAAAAAGACAACTTCACCTTGGGAGCTTCTATTAGTAAGGAATTCTAAACAGAATTTGGGCTGTGGTAGTAAATTATTAGAAAGTAACAATGATTTTTGATATGGCCTTCTCAGCTCCAAGCTTCTAACCTTGGTGATAAGGATGTGTTTCTACCTCCTGTCCCAGGGAGGGTATGCTTCACATGTGAGATATATATCCTATTTTCAGGAGAATAGAGGAGGGCTTGGGTATCCTTTTACACAGGTTGTATCTTAACTGACTTGTATTTAAAATAATCAAAATGTCAAAGTGGCACATTTTGGGGTGGTCTGACCTTGAACTCTGCACAAACAACATTTATTGGATGTCTACTGCTTGCCAGACTTTTTGCTAGATGTTAGCCAAACCTGAAGTATTGAAATTCTTCAGGGATCTTTACCTGATATTGTAATCTCTTCTTTGTCAAAAGATATCTATGTTCCAGCTTTCAGAAATCATTTGCATTTTTATATTTTTAAAGATTTATTTATTTATTTGAGAGAGAGAAATAGGGAGAGCACATGTGGTTGCGAGGGGTCAGCAGAAGGAGAGGCAGTGAGAATCTCAAGCAGACTCCCCACAAGCATGGACCCTAGAGGGAGGTTTAATTTCATGACCCTATGATCACTACCTGAGCCTAAACCAAGAGTTGGATGCTCAACTCTGTGCGCCACAGCCCCTAGAAATCATTTTTATAAGCCTAACTCACGAATCTATGTCCTTCATCTTCATCTCTACCCATCAGATTTTCAAATCTCCATTTGCAAGAATTAATACAACATTCTACAAGTATGAAAAACACTATCAAGTAAGCACTTGTCATAGTTAATTCAACATTTCACCTAGGACTTCTTCCATAAATTTAAGAGAAAGGGTCCACCCTTCTCTATCACAGATAGTACTGAAGGGATTTTGACTCTCATTCTTCATCACTCACAAAATCTACTCTGTAAAAGTGATTGGATTCCTGTCTACATTTTTAACTCTTCTCATTCTTTGTTATTTTACATGAACTATGGTGATAATTCTGTAAGGAATTTCTGACTTGGACCAAAGTGTCCTTTGTTATCATCTGATGTGGGGAACAAAGGGAAAAGAAAGAAAAAAAAATCATACTTCCTTACAACTGGCAGCCCATTGACAAGTACTGTAGACAAGCAGAGTGACCTATCTCCAGGAACATAGCTGCCTCCATGTTAATCCTTTGCTAGAGACAAAAAGCAACCTTAGCCTGACATTAGCCCAACCTCTAGAATCCTGTAAGTATACTTTAACATATGGAAATCGCTTTGGAAACTTCCTTTATCTCTATCCACCCCCCAAGACATTTGTTAGCAAGCATCCTTCAAACATATGGCCTACTGATACTCATCTGAAGAGTTTCATGACTAATGTTTTAGCAGACAATAGTACATAACCTTATCTTAACAACAGCTAGCTCCTCAAGGTCCTGGAAACCTTCCTTCCAAATTCGTTAGAGATTTATGCTTTCCCTAACCCCCTCCCAACTTAAAGTAATATAATCAATCACTCCTCACAATCTCAGGGCAGCTCTTTCTGCCCATGGGTCCTATCCCTCTGCTTTAATAAAACCACCTTTTTGCACCGAAGATGTCTCAAGAATTCTTTTTTGACTGTTTGTTCCAGACCCCAATATTTCATATTACTATCCACCACTCTTCCTACATTTCCCTATCCTATGCACTTTTACAGCCTTCTAGACAGGTGTTTTTGCTTTTGTTTTTGTTTCTGTTTTTTTAGATTTTATTTATTTATTCATGAGAGACACAGAGGGAGGCAGAGACACAGGCAGAGGAAGAAGCAGACTCACTTCCAGGAGCCGAATACAGGACTTGATCCCATGACCCGGGGATTATGACCTGAGCCAAAGGCAGATGCTAAGCCACCCCAGGCACCCTGAGACAGGTATTTAATAACGTCTCCTATCTTCAAAACATTTACCCCATTCTCACTTTTAGGTCAAGAGTGTGTATCCATGCAGCCTGGGTGGCTCAGCAGTTTAGCACTGCCTTCAGCCCAGGGCAGAATCCTGGGGGACCAGGATCAAGTCCCATATCAGGCTCCCTGCATGGGGCCTGCTTCTCCCTCTGCCTGTGTCTCTGCCTCTCTCTCTCTCTCTCTGTGTCTCTCATGAATAAATAAAATATTTTAAAAAATAAATAAATAAAAATAAAAGTAAAATCTTAAAAAAGAAAAGAGTGTGTTTCCTATTTCAGCTCATAAATCTTCTCTGCCCTGTATTCTGTATCAACAGTGCTCCTGCATAAGCCTGACCCACCCTCTGTGCACCAGATCCTCTCCTCTCTCAATGGTGTTCTAGAATTCTCTCTTATTTATGCCACGTTACTTTTTTTTTCATTAAAATGTCCATCAACATAAAACACTTCTTCTCTAGCTATTCCTCATTTTCTTTTCAGCAAAACTTCTATAAAAAAAAAGTTGTGTAGGGCAGCCCGGGTGGCTCAGTGGTTTAGCCCCGCCTCCAGCCCGGGGCCTGATCCTAGAGACCTGGGATCAAGGCCCATGTTGGGCTCCCTGCATGGAGCCTGCTTCTCACTCTGCCTGTGCCTCTGCATCTCTCTCTCTCTCCATGTCTTTCGTGAATAAAAATAAAATCTTAAAAAAACAAAACAGTTGTGTAAGTTTGAGTCACCTGGGAGACTTGATCTGTTAAGCACTCAGTTCTTTATTTCAGCTCAGATCATGATCTCAATGGTCCTGGGATGGAGCCCCGCATCTGGCTTTGCACTCAGCAGAGAGTCTGCTTCAGGAATCTCTTTATCCCCCCGCCGCCCCTTCTAAGATAAATAAATAAATCTTTTTAAAAAGGTATGCAAGTTTGCTGTTTCCAATTTATTTCCTCCCATTCTTTATTTTAGTAAGGTGATGATCTAATTCATTGCATAGTGAAAAGAGGCAAAACATAGCATTCCGAAATAAGCCTCTTTGGCATAAGGTTTATCTTAAGCCTATTACTTTAAAAAAAAAAAAAAACAACAAATACAGGAGAAGCTCTGAAAACTAGAGTAGAATTTTCCCTTTTGTAAGAGATATTTACATTTATAAGGTAAATCACTATTTCTAAGGGTGTCTCCCTCTCTGTACCAGGAAAAGGAAAAACACTAACTCTCTAGAAATTTATCTATGGAGAAGACATGAACTTAAATCTGCGTAATAACCTTACCCTTGTTTCTCTGCTTTTCTGGGTACCCTCCCATAATTGCTCTGTCTCCTCTCTGATATCTTCTTTAGTCTTTAGCTGGAAATGGCATTCAAGGTGGTGGCTTGCACCATTTCAGGAAGTTATTCAGTTTTCCTGGGTATCTCTCCATGAAGATTTTCAAGTAATTAAAGTTCTGTTAGTTTTCCTCTTGTTAATCATTAATTATGTGTGTGTCAGGTTTGGCACAGGGAGTTTCAGCCAAGAACCTAAAAGGGTAGATGGAAAATTATTTTTCTTACCCTATAGTTACCAGAATATTATTGACAATAAAAAGAAATGCTATTAATAATGATTGAAATTTAGTGTAAATCTGGATTGTTTCAGGGAAATGAGACACACTGAATTCTTTTTTAATCCACTTCAGTGATCCTTAATCCCTGTTACTCCCCCAAACTGCTCTTGTCCAAGTCAACAGAAAACTCTGTTTTGCTAAAATACAATGATCAATGCTCAGTTGTCACCTTGCTTGACCTATCAGCAGCATTTGACACATTTCACAACTCTTCCCTCCTGAAACAGTTTCTTCTATGCTCACAGGACAGCAGCATAGGACCACGGTTTGGTCACTGGTTGGTCATTGGTTGGTCACTGCTTATCCAACTCCCTCACTGCTATGCTATTCTCTTCATCTCCCTCACCACTTGACACTTTTCTCACTTCGATCTACATTCATTCCCCTGGCGAGTTCTTCTGGTCCCATGTCTTTAAGTTAATTAATTAAGTTAATTAATCTTAAATTTAAATGTGCAGCCAGTCCTTCTGCTCTGAAGTCCAGACTCATTTATCAAACTACTTACTAAACATTTCAACTTGAAATTTGAATAGATGTATATAAATAATATTGCCAAAACCAATACCTGATCACTACATCTCTGACATCTACATTTTTATCATTCACAATACCTTAAAAAAGTCAGCTCTGAGTTGAGCTCACAACCAGGCCCTCACAGTTTTACACAGCCTGCAGAATGAGTTACGAACATCCTCACTAGACATGTTTGTCAGAAGGTCATAGGAATCAAGGGGCTAGCTGCAGGCTTCAATGCTTGTGGGTCCAGGTGCAGTATAGCGGGATACATGGAACCTCATGACTTACAATGTAGCTGCGTTCTCATGGCCATAAGAACGAAGCTGGTTGAGAGCTGCCTTCACGACTTGCTCCTTTTGAGAGTTGAGCTCAAGGCAGGACCCTCCTGCATCCTGACTGCTTGTAGACATAGCTGCTAACATTCTTATGTTAGGTGCTGGTAGACATTGTGAGAAATGCATGTGGAAGCCTCAAACCGTATTCAACTGTATCTTGTGGAATACACTGATTTCCACCTGCCTTCTTCAATGAGAGTGTAGCTAGGTTCAAACTCCCATGTATGAGTGGGTAGCAGATATCTGCCTTGCAGGCATACACACTTCTGAGAGTTGAGCATACGGCTGGTGCCTCCCACATCCTGCCTGCCGGTATACGTCGCTCCTAAAAGGCCTAGGCTCACTGCGTGACTGAAGTGTTGGGAGACGTAAGGGGAAATTGCCGGCCAACAAGACTAGTGCCTACAAGCTCAATCCAGTGATTTCCTACTAATTCCTGTCTTAAACTGGTGCTACATACTAAGTTCCATACGTGAGAAGCTAGCTGAATGCCTTGTCCAAAGGCAAATTACTGACCAGTGTTGAGCTCACACCCAGTCCCTTACAGTTCTACACTGCCTGCAGAATGAGTTACGAACATCCTCACTAGACACGTTTGTCAGAAGCTCATAGGAAACAAGAGGCTAGCTGCAGGCTTCAATGCTTGTGTCTCCAGGTGCAGTATAGCGGTATACATGGAACCTCGTGACTTACAATGTAGCTGCATTCTCACGGCCATAAGAACGAAGCTAGTTGAGAGCTGCTTCCAGACTTGCTTCCTTTTGAGAGTTGAGCTCAAAGCAGGACCCTCCCGCATATTGACTGCTTGTAGACATAGCTGCGAACATGCTTATGTGAGGTGCTGGGAGACGTTGTGAGAAATGCATGAGGAAGCCTCAACCCGTATTCAACTGTATCTTGTGGAATACTGGATTTCCACCTGCCTTCTTCAATTAGAGTGTAGCTAGGTTCTAACACCCATGTATGTGCCTAGTAGATATCTGCCTCGCAGGCATACACACTTCTGAGAGTTGAGCATATGGCATGTGCCTCCCACATCCTGCCTGCAAGTACACGTCGCTCCTAATAGGCCTAGGCTCACTGCGTGACTGAAGTGTTGGGAGACGTAAGGGGAAATTCACGGCCGACAAGACTAGTGCCTACAAGCTCAATCCAGCGATTTCCTACTAATTCCTGTCTTAGACTGGTACTACATACCAAGTTCCCTACATGAGAAGCTAGCCGAATGCCCTGACAAAGGCAACTTACTTCCCAGAGTTGAGCTCACCCCACGTCCCTCACAGTTCCATACAGCCTGCAGAATGTGTTACAAAAATCTTCACCATAGACGTTTGTCAGAGACTTGTGAGAAGCAAGTGGAATAATGCACACTTCGAATGTGTGGCCGGATCCAGTAGAGTAGTATTCTTAGAACCTCCTGACTTAGAATACTGCTAGGTTCTCATGGCCATAAGAACACAGCTAGAGGAGGAGGGTCAAGATGGAGGAAGTGCCCCAAATCACCTGTCCCCACCAAATTACCTAGAAAACCTTCAAATCATCCTGAAAATCTATGAATTTGGCCTGAGATTTAAAGAGAGACCAGCTGGAATGCTACAGTGAGAAGAGTCCCGCTCCTATCAAGGTAGGAAGACGGGGAAAAAGAAATAAAGAAACAAAAGGCCTCCAAGGGGGAGGGGCCCCACGAGGAGCCGGGCTGAGGCCGGGGCGAGTGTCCCCAGGACAGGAGAGCCCCGTCCCGGAGGAGCAGGAGCTGCACAGACCTTCCCGGGCGGAAAGGGGCCCGCAGGGAGTTAGAGCAGGACCCAGTAGCGTGGGGATGCCCTCAGGCTCCCTGGGACACTAACAGACACCTGCACCCCGGGAGAGTGCGCCGAGCTCCCTAAGGGCTTCAGCGTGCACGGCAGGACCCGGAACAGCTCAGAGGGGCTCGGGTGGCGGCTCCGCGGAGGGGGCTGCGCGGCTCCCGGAGCAGCTTGGCGGCGGCGGCTCCCGCAGAAGAGGCTCCATGCGGAGGGGGCTGCGCGGCCCCGGGAACAGCTCCGAGGGGCTCGGGCCGCGGCTCTGCGGAGAGACGGCTGTGCCACCAGCAGCGCGAATCCAACAGCGCAGCGCTGGGAGCACAGCCCAGGATCCGGCCTCCCCTGGGACAGGCAGAGGCCAAGAGGGCCTAGGACAGCAAGGACGCTCCTGCCCCGAGCTGAGCGGATCAGCGGCCCCGCCCCCGAGCCTCCAGTTGTCCTGCAGGGGGACAACTCCACTCTCTGCTCTCCGCGGTTCCTGCAGGAGCTGAAGCCAGGTTTCCGGAGCTGCTGCAGCAACTGGGGCTGTTTCTCCAGGGGCCTCACGGGGTAAACAACGCCCAGTGAGCCCTGCACCAGGCAGGGAGTGGAGCAGCTCCCCCAAGTGCTAACACCTGAAAATCAGCACAACAGGCCCCTCCCCCAGAAGACCAGCCAGACGGAGAAGTTCCAGGGGAAGTCAAGGGACTTAAGTATACAGAATAAGAAGATACTCCTCTGTGGGTTTTTTTTTCTTTTTTTTTTTTTCTTTTTTTCTTTTTGATTCCTGATTGCTTCCCCCACCCCTTTTTTTTCACCTCTTTTTTCTTTCTCTTTTTCTTCTCTTTTTTCCCTTTTTTCTTCCCTTTTTCTTTTTTCTTTCTCTTCTTTCTTTCCTTCTTTCTCTCCTCTCTTATTCTCCTTTTCCTAATAAAACTTGTTTTTGGCCACTCTGCACTGAGCAAAATGACTAGAAGGAAAACCTCACCTCAAAAGAAAGAATCAGAAAAAGTCCTCTCTCCCACAGAGTTACAAAATCTGGATTACAATTCAATGTCAGAAAGCCAGTTCAGAAGCACTGTTATACAGCTACTGGTGGCTCTAGAAAAAGCATAAAGGACTCAAGAGACTTCATGACTGCAGAATTTAGATCCAATCAGGCAGAAATTAAAAATCAATTGAATGAGGAGGAGGGGCAAGATGGAGGAAGTGTAGGATCCCCAAATCACCTGTCCCCACCAAATTACCTAGAAAACCTTCAAATCATCCTAAAAATCTACGAATTCGGCCTGAGATTTAAAGAGACCAGCTGGAACGCTACAGTGAGAAGAGTTCGCGCTTCTATCAAGGTAGGAAGACGGAGAAAAAGAAATAAAGACACAAGGCCTCCATGGGGGAGGGGCCCCACGAGGAGCCGGGCTGAGGCTGGGGCGAGTGTCCCCAGGACAGGAGAGCCCCGTCCCGGAGGAGCAGGAGCTGCACCGACCTTCCTGGGCGGAAAGGGGCCCGCAGGGAGTTAGATCAGGACCCGGGAGGGCGGGGATGCCCTCGGGCTCCCTGGGACACTAACAGGCACCTGTGGCGCGCACAGGAGAGTGCGCCGAGCTCCCTAAGGTCTGCAGCGCACGGCGGGACACGGAGCACCTCGGAGGGGCTCGGGTGGCGGCTCCGCGGAGGGGGCTGCGCGGCTCCGGGAGCAGCTCGGCGACAGCGGCTCCCGCAGAAGAGGCTCAGTGCGGAGGGGGCTGCGCGGCCCCGGGAACAGCTCCGACGGGCTAGGGCGGCGGCTCCACGGAGAGGCGGCTGCGCCACCGGGAGCGCGAATCCAACAGCGCAGGCGGGAGCACAGGGCGCAGGGACACAGCCCAGGATCCGGCCTCCCCCGGCACAGGCAGAGGCCGGGAGGGCCCAGGACAGCGAGGACGCTCCTGCCCCGAGCTGAGCAGACCAGCGGCCCCACCCCCGAGCCTCCAGGCCCTGCAGGCGGAGAGCTCCCCTCTCTGCTCTCCGCAGTTCCTGCGGTGGCTGAAGCCAGGTTTCCGGAGCTGCTGAAGCCACAGGGGCCGTTCCTTCAGGGACCTCAAGGGGTAAACAACCCCCACTGAGCCCTGCACCTGGCAGCGAGCGGAGCAGCTCCCCCAAGTGCTAACACCTGAAAATCAGCACAACAGGCCCCTCCCCCAGAAGACTGGCGAGACCGACCAGTTCCAGGGAAAGGAAGTCAAGGGACTTACGTATACAGAATCAGAAGATACTCCTCTGTGAGGTTTTTTGTTTTTTGTTTTCTTTTCTTTTCTTTCTTTTTTTTCTTTTTCTTTTCTTTTTTTCTTTTTGATTCCTGATTGCTTCCCCCACCCCCTTTTTTTCACCTCTTTCTTTTTCTTTCTCTTTTTCTTCTCTTTTTTCCTTTTTTTCTTCCCTTTTTCTTTTTTCTTTTTCTTCTTTCTTTCCTTCTTTCTCTCCTCTTTTATTCTCCTTTCCCAATACAACTTGTTTTTGGCCACTCTGCACTGAGCAAAATGACTAGAAGGAAAACCTCACTTCAAAAGAAAGAATCAGAAAAAGTCCTCTCTCCCACAGAGTTACAAAATCTGGATTACAATTCAATGTCAGAAAGCCAGTTCAGAAGCACTGTTATACAACTACTGGTGGCTCTAGAACAAAGCATAAAGGACTCAAGAGACTTCATGACTGCAGAATTTAGATCCAATCAGGCAGAAATTAAAAATCAATTGAATGAGATGCAATCCAAACTAGAAGTCCTAACGACGAAGGTTAACGAGGTGGAAGAACGAGTGAGTGACATAGAAGACAAGTTGATGGCAAAGAGGGAAACTGAGGAAAAAAAGAGACAGACAATTAAAAGACCATGAAGACAGATTAAGGGAAATAAACGACAGCCTGAGGAAGAAAAACCTACGTTTAATTGGGGTTCCCGAGGGCGCGGAAATGGCCAGAGGGCCAGAATGTATTTGAACAAGTCCTAGCTGAAAACTTTCCTAATCTGGGAAGGGAAACAGGCATTCATATCCAGAAAATAGAGAGATTCCCACCCTAAAATCAGTAAAAACCGTTCAACACCTTGACATTTAATAGTGAAGCTTGCAAATTCCAAAGATAAAGACAAGATCCTCAAAGCAGCAAGAGACAAGAAATCCCTGACTTTATGGGAAGGAGTATCAGGGTAACAGCAGACCTCTCCACAGAGACCTGGCAGGCCAGAAAGGGCTGGCAGGATATATTCAGGGTCCTAAATGAGAAGAACATGCAACCAAGAATACTTTACCCAGCAAGGCTCTCATTCAAAATGGAAGGAGAGATAAAAAGCATCCAAGACAGGCAGGAACTGAGAGAATATGTGATCTCCAAACCAGCTCTGCAAGAAAATTTAAGGGGAACTCTTAAAATTCCCCTTTAAGAAGAAGTTCACTTGAACAATCCACAAAAACAAGGACTAAATAGATATCATGATGACACTAAACTCATATCTGCCAATAGTAACTCTGAACGTGAACGGGCTTAATGACCCCATCAAAAGGCGCAGGGTTTCAGACTGGATAAAAAAGCAGGACCCATCTATTTGCTGTCTACAAGAGCTCATTTTAGAGAGAAGGACACCTACAACCTGAAAATAAAAGGTTGGAGAACCATTCTCCATTCAAATGGTCCTCAAAAGAAAGCAGGGGTAGCCATCCTTATATCAGATAAACTGAAATTTACCCCGAAGACTGTAGTGAGAGATGAAGAGGGACACACTATCTCATACTTAAAGGATCTATCCAATAAGAGGACTTAACAATCCTCAATATATATGCCCCGAATG